>JALIZH010014834.1:0-28255 GCA_030522465.1 Rhipicephalus appendiculatus | reverse complement strand
ACACTCACTAAAAACGCTAAGGCGAATAACGGAAAAGTGGGCTAGTTGGTTAGGGTTTCATAGGTGCAGTATATGGGGCAGCGCGAGAACGAATACAAGGACGAGAAAACACAGGACATGCGCTGTCTGTGTCTTGTCAGCGCATGTCCTGTCTTTTCTCGTCCGCTAACATGCGTGTAGCGGTATATCTCGGAGCACAGACATGTTAGAAAAAATTCTTCCAAATTGAACTGTGAATAAACGCGACTCCCTTCAACTTTTTAATATAAACATGCTTGCTTGCTGCAGTCACTATAAAGTTAATTATTGAATCTGGGTTAATTGGGCTCCTGACATTGATAATTATATTCTCACCTTTGTGTCCCCCTGGATATATATGTTATCTGTAAAAGGTGGTTTTCATGTTCTTCCCAGTGCCGAATTTTAAGAAAAGCATAAAGCTAAACTTTGAACACCCGGTATATATATATATATATATATATATATATATATATATATATATATATATATATATATATATATATATATATGTAAATTTGAGACTGTGTACGAATCGTCAAATGATACTTTCGCATTCACGATTCACAAGTGTCTGATCATCATCATGACTATGCAACATGACTACGCTAATTGTACGGTATATGCCACTCCCATGTTTCTCCAATCAACGCGGTCATGTGCAGGCTGCGCCCACGTTAGCGCCGGCAGCTTCTGAATCTCACCTGCCAATTTAACTTTATGCCTCCCGTTCGCGCGCTTGCCTTCTGTTAGAATGCAGGCTCTTACTTTCAATTGCCACCAGTTATCTTGTCTTCTCGCTGCATTCCCTTGAGAGATACTGGTAAATTACCATTCGCTTTTCTCTTGAGATATAGTGGTAAACTGCCAATCATTAAGGATGACTGCCAGTTGGGCATGTTGGTAAAGGTTCATGGTGAAACAAGCGCGAAATGCACGAAGACTTAGAAAGGACACAGGACGGAGCTTGTTTCACCATGTGCAATCATTATCTCAGAATATGTGCCAAATGCACACTACAACATACTTATACTTTTGGTTACTTCATTCTCATGGTTCGTATCTGCGGTCGCTACCTTCCCTAAACAGACGTATTCCTTTACCACTTCCAGTGTTTTGATAGGCATCGCAAACCACTCTTCTCTTCGGAGACTGCTGAACATTGCTTTATTTTTCTGCATATTAATTTTCTGACCCATCGCTCTGCTTTCCCCTGTCTAATTCAGTAATTATGATTTGCAATAGTTTTCCCGGAGTTACTAAACATGGCAATATCACAAGCGAATCGCATGTTACTAAGCTACTCTCCTTTAACTGCTATCACATGCTGTCCGCAATCCAACGCTCTGAAAACCTCCTGTTAACACGCGGTGAATAGAATTGGAGAGATGGTAGCTCCCCGCCTTAGACTCTTTATTAGAATTTTATTCCATGCTTTTTTTTTTTTTTTTTTCATGGGGGGACAATGGTGGCTGAGACACTGTAGATATGCCGCCGCGACGGCATAGCGGCTATGGAGGTCGGCTGGTGACCTGAAAGGTGTAGGTTTGATCCCGGCCGCGGTGGTCGCATTTCGATGGAGGCGAAATGGTAGAGGACCGCATGTACTGTGCGATGTCAAAGCACCTTAAAGAACGCCAGATGATCAAAATTTCCGAGTTCTCCTATACCGCGGGCCTCATCATATCCTGGTCTTGTCACATAATACCCCAGATATTACTATTATTATTCTTATTAATTTTTCGTTCATTAAAAAATCATACCACAGGGCGTTCGAATGATGATGTTTAGGGTAGTGTTTTTGGAACCGGTGACCGGAAAATCTGTAGCGCTAGCACACGTGCGTCATCATGTGTGCTATTGCGCCGATTTGTCTGTACCGCGAGCCAAGACCTTCTAGAAGATTACTTTGTACTTTAATAGTCATAATAATTGTTGGGGTCCAACGTCTCAAAACGACCGTATGATGAGAGACGCCGCAGTGGAGGGCTCTCAACATTTCGACCACCGGGAATTCTGTAATGTGCACCTAAATCTAAGCACATGGGCCTCAAGCATTTTCGCCTCCATCGAAAATGCGCCGCCGCGGTCGTACTTTGTAGTTTGAACCACACGTTTGGTAGCACCATGTTAGTTCGCGGAGGCTGCATTTTGATGGACGCAATATGCAGGAAGCCCATGTGCTCAGATTTAGGTACACGTTAAAGAACCCCACGTGGTCTAACTATCGGGGTCCTCCACTATGGCATCTCTCACATTCATATCGTGTTCTTTGGACGCAAAACCCCAACAATTATTATAAGAAGTACAGCAGCTTTCTGTGCATCCAGAGAAACCTAAGCAGTAGAAAAAAGCTCGGAAAACACGGGGACGAAAAGTAAGCAGACGCTACAAGCTAAGTAACCTAGAACTAAACACTGCGAAATGCTATCATTCGACTGTCAAGTCATTAAATGTGCGCCAACTGCTTCATGATCTGCCATCGGCCGAGCCTTTCAACATGGTAAAAAATTTGCGCAGCTTGCGCTGAGTCGCGTAAGGCTGGGGCAGAGCAGAGCTGGTCGGCACTCGCCTTGGCAATTGACTAGGCACACGTTCATTCACACGTCCATGCACGAAGTGTTCACGCGATCACATTGCGATTCACGAGTATCGGATAGGCATCGATCGGGTTTCATTGTGAATCGCTTGGCAATCACAGCACCAAGTACCTTACTTACCTTTATTAGGTAAATTGGCCTAACTTGCAAATTTGAAGCTTGGTCTCGATTAGCTTCCATCCCATGTCAAGGTAAGCTTAATTAGTTAATTAGCCGAGCTACCACTAGTTATATTAACTCTTAATTAGTATTAGGCTAAGCTTGGCGCATCTTACAAAATTCGGCATTACTAGGCACACGAGAATCTCGGCTCGGCTAAATTAGGGCTTTTTGAAGTGTGATTTCATTAGCTTAGTTATGCGCAGTTAATTAGGTTTTACCATGCTCAACATGGCTTAATAAGGCTTGTCTATGGTTACACTGGTTTAACTAGGCACAGTTGTTCTTAATTTTTCTTGACGTGGCCGCGCCGGCAAGATCATGGTTTCCTCTCTACATCGCGAACCGGACAAACGGCGGGCATAACATACTTGCTGTAAAAAAATGCGAACGGAATAAAATAATACGTTTGGCTGCCCTTCCGAATTCCCGGTGCAGTCGGGCACCGTTTTCTTTTTCTGATGCGTGAAACGAGTCGTTGCCATAGGATCGGGGAGATAAGACCGTCGCAGCTCGCCGGTCTTATCTTTGTCGCCGTTAGCAACGAACGCGGCAGGCCACGCCAAGTCATGAAGCTGTGTGTTCTGAACTTTTTGTTTCTTTCCTTTTCTTTCTTGCCTTGACGCAACTCTTGACTTCGCGCGAGATTCAAAAGATAAAAGTCATGCGGCACGTGGTGGAAGACACGCGAACTAAACGCCGATGTCCGTGAAAGCTGGATCTGATGAGCGTGGCATGCAAGTCATGTCGCACATGACAAGTCATGATTTCCATAATACCACTTGTGATTTATGTTCGTCATACAGTCACGTCACTCAATGCCAAATTTGGTGTCCATCAAGCTAACGAAACCGGCGCCAGCGCACCATGAGCGTGGCATGTAAATCATACTTTTCGTGACAAGTTAGGCATGATTTTCATGATATGACCAGCCATTTATGTTTTTCATACGGTCATGTTATGCCATACCAAATTTGGTATAAATCCCATTAACGATACGGCCAGGAGAGCACAAAGTCGTAGGCGGCTAAATAGATAGATAGATAGATAGATAGATAGATAGATAGATAGATAGATAGATAGATAGATAGATAGATAGATAGATAGATAGATAGATAGATAGATAGATAGATAGATAGATAGATAGATAGATAGATAGATAGATACGCTCAAAGTCACCGAAGTTCGCTAAGAAATGCTTCGCATTTAAAATACGGCTTCAGGAAACGTTTGAAGATATTGTGACGAGAACTGATGAGATAGCACGGAGGCAGTCGGTTTCGAGGCGCTCTTGAACAGCAAGCGCCAGCTCCGGTTCTGTGGTGCTGTAGCCGCGCTGACTTCAACCTTAGCGGAAAAAGAGGAAAGCTTCAATCTCTAGAGGCGCTCGAGCTAATGTGGGCTTTCGCGCTAGACTCGGGGTAACCGTGCTTCGCTTCCGTTACGTTATGCCAAGCATAAAACAACAGAAAGGGCGCGGGATTCTGTGTACGTTATAGCGGCTGAATCATTTTTTATCCTTCGCGTTACTTGTCATCTACCACTCTTGCCTCAATAAAAGTAGATTGCCTGGACAGCAAAGCCAGGTGTGCCTTCGCTGTCTCTAAGCTGCAACCGAGGGAGTTAGGCTGCGGAGGTATGGAAGCGCCTGCGGGATGTTTGTTACTGAAAGATGCTTGTGAGGAAACAGCAAAGTGAGTGTAGCTAAATGAGAACATCTAGAATTTCATTTTGTCAACAGCCGATAAGGCCGAAAATAAATCCTGCAAATATAAGGATATGTGCTTGCTCGCCTACACCAGTCCCAAAAAGCTATCGCACTCTGTAGTGTGAAGAAAAACCCTTTAAAATTGAAATTGGGCAATTTATTTGTTTGCAGAGACTCAGAGGCTATTGAGAAGGCGTCGGCAAACCCGCTTGATAGTGTTACAGCACTTCCGCTTCGCAGACTGTAATATAAATGACCGGTTGCTAGGCGAAGAGCTTCATGTTGTTCGGGTTGCGACGTTCTAAAGTATTTGCACAGCCTAGTGTCGCATTGAATTGCTTAACTCACACTGCGATTCCAAACAGAATGAATGCTTATCGGCAAACTTCACAACAATGTGTGTAGTTTTGTGTTCAGTGCCTAGCTGGGTTTCTCAATGAAACTTATTTTTAATCATGTACCCTCAAGGCCCGAGGGCAATACATAGGGAGGGGGGGGGGGTAGTAGCATACATACATAGAACCAACACGAACAATAAGAAATAAAAGGCTTGAAAAACTAAATAACATATCAATATTAAAAATCATAGAACAGCAATTATAAGCACAAACTGCACTAAAAAGGAAAGCGTAACACAAGAACACACGAGGCTGCACATTTCTTTCCTAAACAGTAGTCAAGTGACCGAGTTATACAGCGAGCTCGATAAATCACTATAAGCACGTGTACATCTGAGGCAGTTATACGGGGTCAATCAAACACCAAGATCAAGCTTTAATTTGCGAGTGAATTCGTCATGGTTTTTTATACAGACAATATCGTTAGGCAGTTGATTCCCACGACTAACAGCACGAAGTAATGGCGAATATAAAAACAGGTTTGTTCGGGCAAATAAAGGTTTGAACTTGAATCCCACATTAAGCGACTCATTTTCGGTAATTTTTAAGTTGCAGCTCCACATAGTACAACAATGCAGAGGCCGATGGCCTGAATTCTGCATGTCTATTTTCATTACTGTGGCAAATCCGTCTGCTTTCCAACGAGAAAATGTTACAACTTGAAACACTAGTGAAAGAAAAAAATAGGGCATAGATTATTTTTAAATTAAGGTACAAGCAGTATCCTTTAAGTTCACACGTTAAATCCCACTTGTCTTTAGTTCCTTCTTCGTTGGACCACGAAGAAGTTTGTGCGCGTGCAGCGAGCAGCTATTTCTTGAATTCCTTTGGATCATACTTCAGCGACAGAATTGAACTTTACACCAGCAAAGGCGTCTTCAATGTGTATGGTCGTATCCGCCGCCATAGCCATATTTTCCACCTATCCGCTGCCGTAACTGCCGGCGCAGCCTCCGCAGCCGATCCTTCGTCCGCCTCCGAAGACAGAATGTGCGAGAGGGGTACCTCCACTGTTGAATTAGCTCACGGGGGCACCATCCTCACCACGAGAGCCGGACCAGCCTCGGCCTTGGCGAATGCAGGGGATCCGCTCAACAGAGCAACACCACTGCCGACACTTACGCCGCTCACAGAGCGACCATCGAGTTCACCGTAACCAAGGCTTCCATAGCCGTGACCGCCGACACCGTATCCATGGCTGCCGTAGCGGAGTCCTCCATAGCCTCTACTATAGCCGCCGCCTCCGTCTTCAACCTGCGACTTTTCCACTACGACCATGACAAGCACTCAGAGGAGGAATTGGATGTTGGTCTATGACAAATTTTTGAAGGGAAAAACAAATATCGCATGTTTATTAGCAGAAAAGTAGCGGACACTACGTTACGAGGGCACCTGCAAATAACACCGCTCCTCATGACGTTGGTAGAAGTGCGGTATAAATAGTCCACTTAAGTGGCGTTCCATCAGCCTAAACGTCAAGCAAATAGTTCAGCATTTATTAATGAATATGTCCCTCTTTTAAAACTAGGAGTATTTTAACATTGTGTACATGTGGCCCTCAACTTGATCGAGCAAGAAGCTGAACAGACCGTCTGTAACACGCTGCCTACGTAGTGGGCAGGTGTACACATATATTAGTTCAATGTGCCCTGTGATGCCAATAATTATAAAGTTATATATATGTGATCATTCCACGCATGCGCGATGGAATCATGGTGCATATTTAGTATTGTTTCGTGATCAAAGTTACCACAGCGCAAAAGTGAAGACAGGATGGCCAAAATAGGGAGGACAGCAAGGACCATATAGAGCTTATTTTGCTTGCTTCTACGCTGTAGTAACATCAATCCATGTGTTAGCGGCATGAACAAACATTTAGATTGACGCAAAAATTGAACAATAAATATTATTATTGTGAGTATTGTTAATCAACTTCATTTTTTTCTGCTCTGGAAATGAAAAGCGGCAAACACGTAGATAAAAATAACGCTCTTAGTAAGGAGTAAACTATGACAGAAAAGCGACGAAGATGATCAGAACAAAAAAAAAAAAAAGCCGAAGCCTGCATAAGTCGCGCAAGGCTTGAAGCACCGAAGCTTCATGATCCTGAAGTCAAATATTGTTGCTTCTAGGTTGTTCCAAGGCTTTCGCTAGGTTTCTACGTTGATTCTCAGCGCAGAGAGGTTCGAGTTAAACCACAGTCCGCCACAGACGTGACACGTGTGTCCAAACTCTTGCGAGAAACACTCGCGACGAAACCGAGAATTCGCATATCAAATACACCTGCGGGCATGTCGCCGCTCGCGTAGGGCTTCCATCGCTTCGGGGTCTTACCGCAGCCGCCGATGCCTTTCGCGTTCACAAGTGTTCTCGCGTTGTACTTACGGCTTAAAGACTCCGCACAGGAGCTTCAGCGAAGCTGGAACGCGCGGCCACGGTGTTTATCGCTAGGTTAATCCCGACAGTTTATTAAAGCTTTTCTCAATTGATGGTTACGTCTGGCTAGAAATCTTTCTTCGTGTTTGCCGCCCGTCTGTTGCCTTCTTCATCTTTAGTAGAACAGCAGTGAGTAGTGGAATTTGCCAAATATTTGTGGCACACACCCTTTCATGATGATAGATTTTTTGTACATACCAACGTGATTACGGCCGGCTTAAACAGCTTCGCTGTGAAAACGCAGACGTACACTGCTATGTAAAAAAAAAAACAATTGAAAACATTCCTAGCTGCAACGACATACAGCTGGGAACGAAACGCATACGTTAGCGTGTGAAGTGTCCACTAATCGCTGCACTAATAACCGATAGTTTCTACAGACAAGTTGTATGAATAAGATTTCCGGCCCATGCCGCACTCTGTGCGTGTCGAATTCATGCGAAGCAGTAAGCGCGTATTAGCCTTAGCCGCATTTCTCGTTTTTTTTGTGCTTTCCGTGGTGGACAACCATCTTAGTGTATTTTCAGTAGTTGTGTGCATGAAGAGTGTTTACAAGGCACGCCAAGTACACTGTCACCTGAAGGGTGGCATATAGTTTGACGGATGCCGTCAGTATACTAACGTTAGGGCACAGACGTTTGTTTTATCGGTATGAAGTGCACGCTACGGTAGGATGATTATGAGAAAAAGATAATTTTTCTACGCCACACAGCAAACAATATTTGCAGTATTACACATGGTCATACTTTATGTATTTTTTTTGCGATGATATTTTTGTGTACGTTGTTCTTGATGTCTTCCTCTGTGTTTCTATTTCTTTCCCTTTCTGTCTGTATTTTCCTCTCTTCCTTTTTTTTCATTCTTTTTTTCTCCTTATCTTTCTTTCTAATATTCGTTTCTCCACCGATCTTTATGTATTCGGTCTCTCGCCTTCTATCTTTTCGTTTGTCCCTACCATTTTTTAATTCCTTCCCTAGTCAGCCTATCGCCTTCTACGTTTTTCTCTGCTTATTTTTTACTCTCTAATTCTTTCTCTTTCAATCTGTTGCTTTTTCTGCTTTTTTTGCTTTTTTTTCTTTATTTCTTCTCTTTCTTTCAATCTCTTTGCTACTCTATCTATCACTGTGTATACTCGTCTCTCGCTCTCTATCTTTTTCTCTGTTTAATCCCTTTCTTATTTCACTCTCACTCCTTTGATCGCCGTCTATGTTTTTTCTCTTTCTTCCCTTTCCTGTTTCTCTCTCTGTCTGTACTCATTCTCCCATTGCCCTTTTCTTCCTCCCAATCCTCACTTCTCTTCCCCACCACCTTGCCGACCTATACTATACAAGGCAATGCCCTGATCCTCCAGCGTGCCTGGAGAGCAAGATGGATTGCCAGACATGCTGAACCTCCGCGATCAATGAAAAACATCTTCCGGGAGCAAGTAATTCAAATACGAGGAGTCTCTCAACAATCCAGCAATGCTTTAAACTGGTCTCGTCTGTTTGATTTGTGTTTAAGTATGCCCGATTAGTAATTCTTGGAGTGTCAATTTAAGTGCAACAATTTCCTTCCCTGTAATAAAAAAAATGTGCTTGCATGGCCAAGTGGTTAGCACTCTTCTTCGGATCGTGGGCGAGCGAATTCGAATTCTCGCCTCGGCAAAAAAAATTTTTTTGGCATTCTTTCTCTTCATTTATTTCTCTCTCTCTTTATTCCTCGCTTTACTCGCCCATCAACTTATTGGATCCCTCGCCGGACAAACCGGTGCACGTCTTCTGGAAACGAAGCACAAGAGGAAGACGGTGAAGAAGAGAACGAAGATGGCGCGCGCCAGTTCATAATGAGGGTAATTATTTATCTACGACACACGGCCAACCTCGCCTTTAATAGCTCTGCTGTAAAAATAATACCGGCGCGATATGAATAGGCCCCACTCTTTCCCCCCGTCAAAGCGTAATTTGTAACAAGTCAATTGCACTGCTTTTCGTTGTATGCTCGAGCATTACAAGCGAAGCCGTGGTTTGATTCGAAGTAGTAGATGTAACAGAAAGAAAAAAAGTACACATGAGTAACTTTTGCTCCTTTGACTCCCTTGAATTTAGCTTGCAAAAATCACAAAATCTGGAAACTTGAATGTGATCAAATAAAAATGCTACCTCTCTTTGGTGCATATGTCTAGCGCTAGCTTCACGAAAATGAGAATAGATGTGTTCTGTTCCGTATTTCGAAGCACTGGTCAGTATGTAGGTAATTAGTCAGAGGAGGGGGAGCGAAAGGAAAGAGAGCCAGGCCGGTTAACTAGGTGCGTGTCCGATTCGCGACTTATTGGGCGCAGCCAGACCATCGACACAGGCGTCGGCGAGAAACAGATGCTGAGATGACTTTTCACCTCGCAGCTAGAATGAACCGAAGTAACGCCACTTTGCTACACCGGATTCGCCTGGGTGTTGCATTCACTCGCCTCACCCGCCGTGCGGACAGCCTGTGAATGCTGCGAAGTGTGGGAAAGAACGGCACATATATTTTGTGATTGCCTGCTGTACGTGTCACAAAAAAACGCTCGCTTCAACGCTGGCAGGAATTGGTGTGGCACCTCCAAGTGAAAGTGGCATTTTATCAGCAATATTTGATCAGACAAGATCAACAACTGCTGTAAGGTTTCCTAAAAATGTACACGACTGGACACTAGACTCTAGCGAAACCATAATGCTGCGTGTTTATTGTATATACGCATAACTTGTTTCTCCCCTTTGGTAGAGGCAGCGCACACCGGACGAGGACGAAGAAAGAGGAGCATAAAAGAGGCGCTGTGCTTCAACAGGAGCTTCAACCAAAGGTGAACGGCTACCAACTCGCTCAAGTTTCTATTCTTGCGCAGTCTGTTTCGCCGCCCTCGTCAACCTTCATCAACTCTTTTTCTTTTCCCTGTCCCTCTTCTTCAGTGCAGAGTAGCAGGCTGGAGTGAACTAGCTCAGGCCGACCTCTCTGCCTTCTAATAAATAATTTCTCTCTTTGCTATCCTCCACTGGGGGAAGAGATGAAGGGACTAAAGGAAAGAAAGAAGAGGGAAGAAAGCACTGTCGGTGTACATGTGCATCTGTCCATTACACGACTACAAGCGATCACTCAGCCTAGCCGGTTTCAATAACAGTATCAACGCACGCCTCACTGTGTTGGCCTGCGACGCGTAGAGTCGCGATCCGAGGACCCTCTCTTCTAAAGACGGCCTATCATCTAGTTTGTTCAGCGTATTGCATAGAACGCGTTCGCTTACAACAGGAAACGCAGTAGATGTTCTGTTGTTCCGTCACTGTTGCACGAGTCACAATTAGAGGTATGTTGTCATTCCTATGCGATAAGAGTAGGCCTTCGTGAAAGCTACTCCTAACTACAGGCGGCACAGTAAGGTTCCGTCAAGGCTGGAGCGGTGTGATGGAATTTGTAACATTCTCGATGGGTCTAGGTTATGTAGGTGGCAGTTCTGGACACTGGGGGGCGCTAAACCAAGTTTGCCACATGTTGTCTGCAACTGAGCGATGGCTCCATGCAGCGTATATTCTCGACAAGGGTATTGGGGCTGTCTGGGTGGCATCATCAGCGAAGTTGTCACCGACAATGTCACAATGTCCCGGCAGATATTGGAATATAAGGTAAAAGTTGGAGCTCTCTTATGCGGCTATACATCCGAAAAGTTCCAACTAAATATGGGATACATATGTCCCACTGTCCAGCAAAGGAATTTAGATGACCTCTGTCCGCAGACCTATCTATTTTGCTGTGTAACAAGAGTACTGGGAAACATGCTTCATTTCCCTAGAGCTTACTTCCTCCATGCCGCGAGTACGGCTCCTTCGGCAACCACGGCCGCTCATGCTGCCAAAATCTGCAGAACTTTCCTCCCGTTTATAGTGATTCCTGCAGATGCCATGTTATTAAAATTAGGAATTAGCAGTCTGGCTTGCGAGGTTGCTTCAACAATGGAAAAAACGCTTATTTTTTGTAACGCTTTCACCCGAAATATATAAAATACTAGTAATCACGCTCGTATTGTTGCTCACCAAAAATATATTTAAAAAAAGCCGGCAGATCCCACGCACTGTGGGAATCGATGTAATGCGAAGCAGCCAGGAAGGAGCAAATCGTGCTTTACATAATTTACATGTCATATTTTACATGTTAGGACCTGTCATTTATGTTCGTCATACCGTCACGTCGCGCAATACCAATTTTGCTGTATATCAAGGCTAGCGAACTGGACACAAGCGCACCATGAGCGTGGCATATAAATGGCGTTGCAGATGACATGCATGGCAAGATTTTAATGTTACCACCTGCCACTTATGTTCGCTATACAGTCATGTCGTTCAATACCAAATTTGGTGGGTGCATATCAAGCTAACGAAACGGCCGCGAGCGTGCCATGAACGTGGAATGCGTCATGTCGCTCACGACATGTCATGATTTCCATATTACCACTTGTCATTTACGTTCGTCATACAGTCATGTCACTCAATACCAAATTTGGTGTATCTCAAGCTAACGAAATGGCCGCAAGCACGCTATGAGCGTGGCATGCAAGTCATGTCGCACATGACAAGTCATGATTTCCATATTACCACTTGTCATTTATGTTCGTCATAGAGTCATGTCACTCAATACCAAATTTGGTGTATCTCAAGCTAATGAAATGGCCGCGAGCACGCCAAGAGCGTGGCATGCAAGTCATGTCGCACATGACTATTCATGATTTCCATGTTACCACTTGTCATTTATGTTCGTGATACATTCACATCACTCAATACCAAATTTGGTGTATATCAAGCTAACGAAATGGCCGCGAGCACGCTATGAGCGTGGCGAGCAAGTCATGTCGCACATGATAAGTCATGATTTCCATATTACCACTCGTCATTTATGTTCGTCATACAGTCACGTCCCTCAATCCCAAATTTGGTGTATATCAAGCCAACGAAACGGCCGCGAGCGCGCCATGAGCGTGGAATGTAAATCACACTTTTCATGACAAGTTAGTCATTATTTTCATGATATGTCCATCCATTTCTGTTCGTCCATACGGTCATGTTACGCCATACAAAATTTGGTATAAATCCCATTAACGATACGGCCAGGAGCGCTCAAAGTCGTGGGCGGATAGATAGATAGATAGATAGATAGATAGATAGATAGATAGATAGATAGATAGATAGATAGATAGATAGATAGATAGATAGATAGATAGATAGATAGATAGATAGATAGATAGATAGATAGATAGATAGATAGATAGATAGATAGATAGATAGATAGATAGATACGCTCAAAGTCACCGAAGTTCATTAAGAAATGCTTCGCATTTAATAAATAAAAATTTCTGAAGTCGCAATAATTACTATTTCTACTCACTTGCAACCTTAAGCTTTTGTTTGAAACTTGATGGTTTCTTAGCGACATCACCATAAATCTTTGAACGTAGCTCGTTTACTACCAAGCCAAGCGGAATGTTGGGCTTACCTCATCCCGCAGCAGTATAAAGGCTCGTTTGAAAGAATAAATATCAATTTCATCAGTACAATATATGCATGGAGATATTTCCTTTCGAATATGGAATAAGATTCAGTGATATCGTATTGGGCCTGTTCATGGCGATGATTAACCTCTTTTTTTTTAGAAAAGAAAGAAGCTAGAAGCGCCTGCCACCTTTTGGATATCGACTCAAAATGACTGTTGAAGCAAGGGTACTCCCCTTTCTTTTAAAGCATTTGTTCATCCTAAATACTGTCACTGAATATCTTCTTTTAATATATTTTTGCCGGCAAATGTATAATCACTCTAATCGAGCTAATTGCGACTATATTTGAGGCTCATCATCATTGCTCGGGAGAAGAAGAACTCGCCTTCCGTACCAGACAAGGCGCCCGGCAGTGCTCCTCCCGTTCTTTTTCAAGCTCCTGGTTCTTCATCCGTGAGTACTGCTTGGAATCTCGAAGGGATTCTCCTGGCCACTTCGGCGTTCAAGTCCTGCATCTCGTCAGGTACATCTTTAAGAGTAGCGGACAAATATTGTGATGCCGTCAGATCTCTTCCTTGTCTAGCCCTAGCCAGAAGATAGCGCTTATCTTCATTTTCACTTAGCTGGTCATAACTCTAACTAAGAATGCCCGACAAATGATACGGCGGGGTGGAAGGTGCTTCATAAAATATTTGGAAGTAATGCGAAGAGAAGATTTTCTTTCAAAGACGATATGCCGCTTTGCATGAGATGAAAGTTGAGTGGAAAATTCGCAGTACTGAGAGACACAGGTGATAGTGTTATGTTATGAAACATTCGAGCAAAAACCTCTAGGTCATTTTGTACATCCATCAGTCGGCACGGACCAGTGTCTGCCCGCCTGCGTGGCCTCACGCGGAAGTGTTATAGATATCAAGCATTCTTACTTTCATTGCTCTGTCTTCAAAAGTGTAGACTAATTATCACGTTTTAACACGCTTTGCCAGGGAAAATCCCTGCACGTGGACTCTCAGAGACTCAATATTTCTCGGCCAGGCGGTTTGCAGCGCCACACTGTAATTTTACCGGAATGTTCCAGTGAGTCTCTGCTCCTTAACGGGGAGTCATTTTAGTTGTGAATAAACGACAATATACTCTCCTTTCTCAAGCTCGTGACGTGCATATTACACGCCTGCGCTGAACTGATAAACGACGTCAGACAGCAGTACTTGTGTAGTAGGTACGCAATCGTTAAGTAGGTTGACAACTTTTTTTCGTACTCGTGTCATCAGGCGAAGTCTCGTCGCATATATGGACATATCTTTTGTCAGGTCGCGGAACGGCGATTTCAGGTACCCGCTAAAGACTGCCGATCCTGGAAATAGTGCAATGCTGAATTGCACTTTACCCGTTGTGTACTGTGGATAACCAACAAACAGACGCAGCTAAATGGAAGCCACGTGGAATTTTTATTCATGAATTGCGCTATTTCTGACGTCTATTTATTTCGAAAAGGAAGCTCAATTTTTTGCTTTTGCCGTTTTAGTACTTAGTCATGCAGCAACCTGAGTCCGAAAGATAATTCAGAATGGGCTTCATATAAGCTGGTTCGCGCTTTACAATTTTTTTTCTGGGGACGGGAAACCTTTGGGACCCTTTCCATGATCTGGCCGAAGTCTTGCGGGGACATCTTTAGAGGCTCCTAAATAATTCCTCACATTAATATATATGGCAGGACGGCTTAGTAAAATTAAGTGGACCGTGAGATAAGGGACGTAAAGGTTTGCGTACGCAGTCGCGTGCGTGTTAGTTGCGCTGCGCAGCCGCCATGCACGAACCTCTTGGGTGCGGAAGCCATTTTTCAAAAATAGCGGGATCGAGCCGCCCCGGCTGCGGCTGCCGCATTTCGATGGAGGCGAAATGCTGGAGATCCCGCATACTTAGCTTTAGGTGCACGTTGGAGGACAGCAGATGTCAAACTTTGCAGAGTGCGGCGTCCCTCATCATCATATCGTGGTTCTGGGAGGTAAAACCCCAGCTATTAGATAGTAGTCTGCGTACCCAAGGAAGCTTAAAATGTCGATACACACTAATTAAGCTATATTAACCTATGAGACGATGTAGGTCTACAAAGCCCGTAGGTTAGTTTGATCACCGTTTACTCTCGCGCACTCATGCAACCCCCTTATAACGTTCTTGCAGGTGGCGGCGTCTAGTTGCATTCTAGACTATAAGCGGATGCCACTGGCGGGCAAGCACACAGTGGCCAAGTGTGCGGTTGCATCCTACGCACCTCCTGTGCTATAAGCTGGCTGAGAAAGACGATGGGCAAGTACAGTTGAACTGTTTGCATGGCCAGCGGCTATAGATATCACTGAAATGTAATACCACGATACCGTACACACGTCACGAACATTTTCGAATTGATGATGGTAGATAATGCGAGAAGGTCTGTTGAGCCATTGTAGTATGTGTAGAACCAACAAGGAAAAACCGCAGATCGCTTTGAGAATGTGGGTAAATATCCTGCGTAATTTCCTTTCCTTTCTGCTTCCCATATTTATGGTTTGTACTGAGAGCCAGGAGGGCAAATTAAAATATTTCTGATTTATGAATTTACTCTTTCTGTGAGATTTTATTCCCACAAAATTTGTTTTGTGCGTACACATTCAAAGAGACCGAGTCACTCGCAATTTCCAGGCAAGGGCTACTTACCGCTTTCTTTTTCATTATCCGAACGCACCTTTACCGTGCGAATTCTTCTCACCGCTTTTAGCGAGAACACTTGCCATGTTTTTCGTTTGGAATACGGTTCCCGAAAGAAATCTTGTTTTTCTTCTGAGCCAAGCGCATCAATCATTTAGTGAATTTTACGATTAAATTATATGACACTCCTAGAGTATATATGTATGAAGAAACTGCTTCACAGCAATAACAATCTAGGGGTGTGCGAATTTTCGAACATTTCGAATAACGAATCTAATAGCGTTCTATTAGATTCGGTACTCGAATGAAATATCGCATGTTCGAAATACCGAATATTTTTGCGAATAGTTTTCGAATAATGAGCAACGACAAAAAATGCTCGAAGGAATGGGACGTGGGTACAGCGAGGGATAACTTTTCTTGTTTTAGTCATCGAATCACTCATATGCATGCAGTCCATGTACTTACGGCATTATCAATGCCATATTGATCACAAGATTAAGGCGTTTTGCTTTGAACTCCAGTGTAGCTGAAGCAACAGGTGTCCTATATACTATCTTCACTATGATATTCATGATGATCGTAACTCATGAAAATTGCCTTAATATTTATGCATCAGTTTGATTCAAAGCTGTCGACATGTGTCACCATGAATACTGCAGTCACTGCTGTATTTCAGCTTACTGTTACAGAACATTTCGAAGGCTGTAGTTGCTGCTGAGTTTAAATAATCGTGCTGTTTTATGGGTGAAAAGTAACTGTAATGTTCTTTGGTTAAAGCTCGTGCATGTTTGTTTCAAATGAAACGTTGCGGAATTCTTGGGCTGTTTTGAGAAAATATCGCCTTGCCAGTCTATAGGCCTGCCTTTGAAAATTATTGCCTTACTATTCGAAAAATATTACAGTAGTGGTCCATTCATAATCGTGTTCGATTCGGTGCCATCGCTATTCGATTCGCTTCTGAAATGCACTGTTCGCACCCCCTCGCAATTGCCTTGAAAGCAGGCGTTTGACGTCGCCACTTGTATTTCAGTTTCAGCTCATGTCACTCTTTACATGGCGTCCTTGCATGTACGCAGAAGTTTGCAAACCTTATAGTAAGCACAGGGGACGCAGCGATTACTACATTATGGCGCTATCACCTAGCCACATCATGCTTCTAAAGAAGCATATCGGAATTCGCCTCCAGCCAAAGCGTCGGCTTGAAGGCTATGAAACTCCTACAAAAAAATTTGGGGAAGCGTGCAGTGAGCCGCGCAAGACCTGATACAGCAAAACTGGACGGTTCTGAAGACTAATCTGGTTGTTCCTAGGTTGTTTCTCGCCTTAGCAAGGTGATTAGGGTTATTTCTAGGTTGCTTCTAGGTCCTTCCTGGGCATTAGCTGAGTGATGTTAGGCTGTTCCTACGTTGATTCTCAGCGCAGAGTGGTTCCAGTTAAACCACAGACAGTCACAGACGCGGCACGGCCCCGTTGTCGTTGGCTTAGGTCTTCCATCGTTTCGGGTTCTTCTAGCAGCCGCCGTTGCCTTTCCCTGGCGGAGCGACTCTAAACTACATGCTACTTATCATTTGGCCTCTGCGATCCGCTTTCGTAGCGCGACGGCGCGCTGCCGGACCTCATTGTGGAGGCCTCGCATAGGGAAGCGCAGGTAAACTCGTCGAGTGCGCTTAAATTGAATAAATGAGTTCATTGAACAATCAGACAATTTTCATGTGAGCATACCCACAACAGAACAGCCTTCTTTTGCTTTGAAGTTTACCCAAATGAACCAAAAGTTCTTTGGAAATTGACAGTCGCCTGAAGTTATTTTTTTCTCATCACCACACATATCCTTAATATTGGCATACCTTCAACGTACACGGTTGATTAGAGGTCTCAGCCATGTTTGGGAACATTATTGTTAGCGCTCTAAGAGAGCGTTCATGAGTTAGGTATAGTGAGTACTATTGTAATTTTTAAATGTTCGCGTTCTATTTGCCCCTGACAGTATGTGCTTTTATTATTTCTTAAGAACATTTTCACTTTCATGGCTTATATATACTAATAATCATTGTTTTTCTTTTCAGGAGACTCAGGTGACTTGGAGTCAACGATGTCCATGATGCACAGTTCTGCGTCGGAAGGTATCTTGCGTTTTTTTTTTCCGTCTCTGCAAAGGATTTCATTTTGTAAAATTGGACAGTATTGTACTGTTCTGCTATATGTGAATTGTGTTATATATTGTTGAATTATGTTGATATATTGTTAATATATCGCTGCTGTTATCGCCAATGGGGGGGCCAGCGGCCTTGTCAAGCTGTCTAAATACTAGCTTTTTCCGCCCGCCCCTTCGTATCATTCACTGTATTGATGCGAAAATAAACGTCATCGTCATTGTCATAAGGAGAAGATTCGTCAGGTAACATTGCACGTCATAGGCGTGCGCACGAGGGGGGCAGAGGGGGCGGCCGCCCTCCCCCCCCCCCCAAGTTACCTAAGAGGGGGGGGCGCAAAGTCGGTCCTATGCATTGACTTCATAGGGGAGGGGGGCGCTGCAAAGAACCTTCGCCCCCCCCCCTGAAGGGGAACCCTGCGCACGCTTATGTTCCACGTTCATTACCGAAACAAAGTTATGCAAGTTGTCGCGAAGGTATATGATCAGTTGCGACGCCGGAGCAAAAAACATTTAGGAGGTGCAGCTCCGCTACTTGAGGCGGCCAGATAACGTTACACTGCCAGAGAGCAACTTCAAGCGGGCGGCGTCTGGCGGCCAACAGGGGAATCGCCACTGTTTAGGCATGGCCTCCGATATTGCGCACCGGTGGGCAACGTTTATAGAACCTGTTCAGTTGCCAAACTCTCCGCCTCCGCCATACTCTGAAAGCGGCGCAAAACCGACTTCCGGTCCAGGTGGCGCTACCGCAGCAACAGGCTCTACGTAGCAGACGACGAAGCGCGAGCGAGCGTCGCGCATGCAGCTGCCACCCGCGCAAATATTGAGTTGCTTGAAAACGCAACGCCGAGAACGATTAGTTTTTATCTTTAGGTAATCGTGAAGGTTTAACCCATTAGCAAGAATGTTTGAAAGCGCGTTAGATAGTGTTCTATGTTGCGCGAACTATAGCAGGCACCCAGTGCTCGGCGGACGCTGCGGCTTTCATCATCTTCAGCGCGACAGGCATTAGTGCTGCTCATTGTCTAAATGCACTTTTCAATGACAAAGCGAGCAGCTTTGACAATGTTTTTCAGCTAAAGGGGAAGACTTGAAAGGTTCTGGTAGGTCCTGTGAAAATACGTAACTACAGAATTTCATCGGAGCCGCGCGATTTGTGCAGTGGGTTGTGCTCACATCCTTCGCATAACCCATTATAGTTCTTTTAAGTGCCCAAGAAACATCAGGAAGATTAGGAAACATCGCTTAAAATTGTCATGCATATCGACTAAGCGGCACAGCGCATTTGTAGAAATCGACCCTCGCAAGCGCAGGACTAAGTTATGCATGTGTCACGACACACTTCGATAGCGATCAAACCCAGTCGGGACCGAATTTTTTCACTGGCTCATCTGCGCAAGTTGCGGAAAGGAGCCATTAAGCTCGCAAGGTTCAGCTTCGAACAGAGTATGCAGATTATACTCTGGGTTAATACTTCACAGCAGCTGCTTCTTTCTTCATATAGTAGCGCCTTGCGCATACTCTTACGAAGCCTGGGAACACATTCAGTGCGGCAACACGCGCGAGCAGTTCTGTCAGGCATGAAAGCGCTGTGATAGTGCAAGATCTAAATGTCTTTGCAACACGCCCATGCACACTAACGCTCACTGACATATCTTCAGCGACGATGACGCATTTTTCAATGACTAGTGTGCGCTCTTGAGCGTTTATAGCTTAAAAGGCCACAAAACTACCGTTTTCATTATACCTGTCAATGCTGCGCGAACTCGCAGACGGCATACGAACACTTTCAATACCACTCAAACGGAGCGCACAGGCTGCCGAAGTGAAGTCTGGGTTATCCGCACAATTTTCAGACTCGCAGGGTGTTTTAACACGCTTCAAACAACTTTTTTTTCTACCGTCCTCCCTCGATCTGGAATCATTTTTTTTTTTTCGGCTTCGCAAGATACGACGGGAGGCTATAGGAAGAACCTTCGGCACACTTTTCTGCAGAAGACTCCACTTCATTATCGCAAGTGTATTCGACTTTTTTCCCGTCGACAACGTGCCTTTACGTTTTCAAGATGTCCTCGGCATGAGAATGCACATCGCAAACTTGCAATTTGTCCGACAGCCTTTTGTCAAGGCGGGGAATAGCGCGATCTCACGCTGCACATAGAGCCGAATCACGTGGAGCCCAGAAGTTTTTCGGAAGTCCTATAGCCACTTGTGCATCCAAACACACAACAAGTCGGCATTGCAGACGAACGAACATCCACGCTACATCGAGCACAACAGCACGCAAAATCTCTTCAGTGAGCGCAGTGAGCGTACTACAACGCGCGGACACAGCGCAACCGCAGCCAAACACACACTCGATCCGGCGCACGTTGCTGGACTGGCTGAAGCCTGTTGCGACAACAGCGCCACTTCTAGCCACCGCTGCGGCGGCGCCCGCGCAACACCGCCGAGTTTTCAAACTGAACAGGTTCTATAAACGTTGCCGGTGGGTTTCTCCCCGGCTTCCCAATCGCACGGAGAGAGAGTAATTTCACAAGCCGGCGTTGCCCGCTCCTCCTCCGCAACGCGGCGCTCGCCGCTTATGGTCGGAGAGGCTGCCGCGCTGTTGGTGCGGCTTGCATGAGGTGAGGAAAAAAATGGTTTTGCGCTTTTATATAACCTCCCACTTATTTCGAAATGTCAGGCCAAGGAGTACGAGAGGCAAAGTGCATCCTAGGGCTCATTTATTCTCGAAAGCACTTTTTTTTTTTTTTGCCGTAGATATGCGCCTTCTATATTAGACCACTTTGAAGTGCGATGCCTCTGCAAGAGATCCACATGAGCTGGAGAAGCACTAGGCTTCGAAGTTTGCGGGATGCATAGAACGGGGGGCACCAGCGATGGATAACAAAAAAGATAACGATTGTTGGGCTGGGCGTGATGACGCTCGCGGCTCGTGGTCGCCCTGCCGCTGAAGACGAATCAGTCGTAGCCAAGTCTTCGCAAAGTAAAGGTGTTTTTCTTGTCTCCTCCGTGTTCTCTGTGGAAACGTGACATGAGAAGTGACCTCAATAAAGCATCAAATTGCCGTAGCCGGAACGACTCATCACCGACAAGCCCACGATCGAAAGAGCACCATTTACTGGAAAGCGGCGCATACAAATACGCATGTGACTGGCGCACCTTTCGAAGGCTGCAGTTTTGTACGCTTGGCGGCGACTGGTTTAATAAACCGGCGTCGCCGAACAGGCAACCAGTACGTCGCCCGTATCCTAGAACGCAAGAACGCGGAGGAACCGAACGCTGTGAGACTTGTTTGTAAGGATTGCATCGCACGCGCCATGAATATCCTCTCCAATATACTCCATTAACCGATAGATGTCATGCAGTATGAAAAGAAGCTTAAACTAAATTGTGCCTAACTTAAATAAAATTCCAAACAACTTCTGGTAGTCCTGGTCACAGCAACGTTGAAGAATAGTGGTATAGAAACTGAACTTTTCGACGCTCCGTGGTGTATTCAGAGATGCAAAACCAGTAATAATCGTGATACAAACAGCACATAAACAGATTTGCATGCAGCGTGGTGTGTGCACAGCGGCGATATTTGTTCTCCTTTTCGCAGAACGCCAGCGACTGATTCACGCAAGGTAACCGCGCCAATGCAGCAGCACGAGCGCATTACAAAGAAATAAGGTCGAGCGCGCGCTGGAGGGGAATGCTAACTCAGGCGACCAAACTTGGCACTCGGCGTCAGCACTCGGCATGCTCTCTCCTCGTGATGTCGCCGACACCGCCGCGTCTAGCGCGAGAGCTGCGCTCGCACAGCGCACAATGTTTCGCACTCGCGCTCAAGACTTCCCCCAGTTTCCGTTTACAACTAACTCCCTGCCGCATCGCAGAAGCAAGAGACAGGGGAGGAGTGTGGAGGCGGTCGCCATACGTCTAGATTGAACGTCACCGGTTCTGCGACGGCTCCGGGCTGGTTACAGGCGTGTTTTATTCATTTATGGTCACCCATTTGCATTGCGAGTTTTACGGTGTTTGGTGGATACGTCGGGCGTTGTAAAAACGAACATCGAACGAACGAACATCGAAAAAACGAACACTGATCGAACCAATGTGCACGCTGCTATGCCGTGGGCTTCTGCGCTCTGCTTTGTCCCGCGGTCTCCTGCAGTCTCCGCCTCTCCGCTGCTGCCGAAACGAAGTCCCCAGTAAGCGCGCCCTCTCGCGGTAGCCGGGCGCGCGGCGTATTACATTTTTTTTTCTGGGGAGCGCAGCGATTGGGACGGCCGGAGAGAAACCCACCGGTGCGCAATCTCGGAAGCCATGGTTTCGGTTTCCGATGGAACCGGTCGCCCGCGTTGCTCGCGCTCCGCCGCAGTCACGGCGCGTGGACGCGAAGCGCGTTTGGCCGCGTTCGCATCTTGCTCCTCCTTTCCCCTCCAAGACTTGCGCCGGCTGTTGAATGTTTCAACTCTAGTTCACTATAGTGTCAACAAAACACCTGCATCCCATCACAGACTAGCAAAAGCCTAAGGAGAGCATACTCTGCGCAGAAGCACTCTTGCAGCCCTCTAGCAGACGCTGACCTGAGCTGTTACCACGGGCTGTTAAAGCTGGTTCACATAGCGGCACGGCGGCTCGCCGTTTGCCGTTCTCAGGATGCTGTTCGCGGGTGGTTTCGTTCGCGCACGTCTCCCGTTCTTTGCCGTTTGGAGAATAGGTCCGAGACCCATTTTCGTGCCGTTTTCCGTTTGCCGGAGAGCGACGCCGCCAATCAGCGACGGGGGGAGCTATATGAGTGAGCCGCGTCGACTGCTTTGGGCTTTCCCGTCATCCGCATCTGCTGCGGGACGCTTCCCGAGCTGCTTGCTTCTTGCTCGGCGATTCTCACGCCAGAAGTGCGAATGTCGTCCGCGTCGTTGCCTGGTATCGTTCCACCAGTTAAACGAGCGTTTTAGTTTGTCTGGTATTGAAAAACGCGCAGCGTTAAACCAAATAACATGCCCCGAAGCTGGCGCCCGGGCAAGTGCCGCCAGCTATCCATGATTAGAAACAACTAGCAGACGCGTAATTTATGCCCTCCGAGATTTTGGAAGCGCCCATCGCCACTCTTTAAGCCTACAACATTGATTATTTGAGTATGGCTCTCAGAAACGGTGCCGAATCGATTCGAACACTGTGCTGTCGAAGCTTAAGGACATGAGTCTATACTACGTTTCACAAGCTGTTGGCAGTACTGTGGAAGGTATGCGCGACCTCAGCCAACCATGACAGAGCGCACTACATTACTGTGTTCCTACGCGAATGTCGCTTCCGTGAATCTGACAAGTGGCCCTGCCTGTGTGGAAAAATGTATACTATACTAATTAACTTTTATTGCGATAGCAATTATATGGACACTCTCGGCTGGTTTTCGCCGTCGGCCGTCATGTCCCGTATATGTATATGTATCTATATATTTAGAAAAACCTCAAAGAAAAAAATTGGCCGCGTATCTGCGTGCTTCGCTGCAAATGTCGTCGAAAGACGATAGTCTTGTGCCGACTGCACTGCATGAGCGGCAGATGCCCGTGCGTGCGCGCGCTTATCTCGCGGTGGCGGAGAAAGCGCTTTCGCCGGAACGATACCGTTGTAGTTACCGGGCGCGCGAAGATCACATCGCTCGCTGCACTCCACCCCCCCCCCCCCCCCCCGTTTGCGAAAAGAGCACGCTTTTCAAACACAGCGAAGTAACAACTGTGACACTTGTTAGTTCGCGCTCGTCTGTACCTGTGAATACGTTTCGTGCGTCGTTTTTGTTTGAGCAGCGTGTTAAGTGTTCAGCTGTGAATGTTTTTAGTTCGCTCTCGTCCTGTGCGTGTTGTTTTCGTGCGTCATGTGTGCGTGAGCAGCGCGCTGCACGTTTCGACCTGCTTGCCATTGGTCGCTTGACATTCCAATTTGTTGCTATCGCATTCATTGCTTCGACTTGTGGCGAAACTGTGGCTTTTTTTTATTTGTAGCAGGTGGCGCTTGGCACCTTCTTGATCTGTTTTATTTTTGAACGGGCAGACTTTCGTTCCAGAGGAACTGGCCCGGCTTCGTCAATATTTTTTTGTCACATCAGAGCATTTTTTAAATGTTTACGCCACGGGTATAGAAAAATTATTTATTTTAATCATTCAATCAATCAATTTAAGTAAATCAATGAGTCAACGAACGATTCATTGAATCAATCAATCCGAAGCTTTATTTTCCGACATAAACATGTTTTTTTTATATTTGCTACTCTCACTAACAGTACTGAATGATCCCGTCCTGTACGCGCAACGTAATGATTGCCATGAGCCTGTTAGAAGGGTTAACATCTCATCGTCCTCATCACAAATTTAATCTGGCGTCGCCGCTCCGCAGAAAGCGACGGCGACATTGCACAATGTGCGTCGCTTCTATGAGAAATGCGTTCCGAGAGTTTTCCTTGTAATGCATTACCTTGTTAAAACATGCAGCAGACATAAGACAGTGCCCTAATGCTGGTACAGGAAGCTTTAATCTTCAATTAGTGATGGCCAAAAATAATTCTCAGGTGGTAGAAAATACCACTATCGAACACTAAGAGGTCGCCTCAGTTGTTTGTTAACACAACCTATTCTGCACATAAAAATCTCTTCGCGGGGAATTATTAACTGAGTGTTTCACTTGTCACTGGTCCATGATCGGAATTTTAAAAGCCTGAAATGAAAAAGCGGGTATAAACAGCCCCCTGTGAAATAAATAGCTGCCAGACAGGAGGCCAAACGCTCGTTGTCAATGGACGGGGACCTAAGCCAAGCTCTTAAAAAATATCCCGGGCAGGCGCCAAGGGGGGGGGGGGCTCTGCCCCGTGAAGCCGTCCGGGGGGGGGGCGAGCCCTCAAGCCCCCCCGTACTCTCCGCCTATGTGTTGTGCCATGTTGCAGAGATGTGCTACGTGATGCATGAATATGGGGTTTGGTATGAATGATTTCAATTTTTTCGCTTCAATCAGCGGGCACCCAGGGAACCGTCACGTGTAAGTAGCAACATTTCAAGTTCTCCTAGGTACCGCGAAATGTGCTTGTCGGATAAATGTAGGCTCAAGTTACTCCATCATGTTGATTAGCGCCTGCTTTGATGCAAGTTGCTTCATAATGGGCAGTTATTTGTCACATATTGTGCGATACTTGGAAGGTACACTGTGCTGAAACGCAGTCCTGGCTGATGAGCTCATTATTGTTGTTGATTTTTTGACTCTGGAAAATGCTTCCCGAGTGGTTTTGAGAAAAATATAGTTGTGTGAAATAATATAAAGAAAGAAGCCTAGGCGAAATTGGGAGTTCGGAATAAGTATGTAATACGAACAATATTGACATTCAGAGGATGTAAATGAGTTTTGCTAATGCGCCATAAATTAGAATTCTTGTTGCGTTTGGTGAACTTCTCGTCAGACTACAGAACTTAAAGACTAAACGTGCTCCGTAGAACAGCGATGGCGAAAGAAGTATCGCGTTAGAATGAATCGTCCATACTCAAGCAGAGAGCGGGTATCGTGGCCTGTGCCACACATCTCGCAGTTCATTCTCCGCTGCGCGAGATCACACTCGGACTCAAGAGGCAATATGGCCTCCGATATCAAGGGAACATACTCGCCATTCTACCGGAGTTAAAGCCGAAAAGGAGCTAACGAGCAAATGGTGTGGTAGTGTAGTGAACAGTCAGCGCCTCCTCTATTTCAGGGGCGAAGCATGTTAGGGTCTCAGCGTGTCGGCGTGCATCGTCCGTCGTCTGCTACTGTCGTGACGGTCGATTTGCTTCAATGCAAGAGAGAGACCACCTTCTCTCGCTAAGAGAGAGTTCGCTCTCTCCCACCACTGCCTCAGCGCTCGCCGCGTGGCGAAAGAAAGCGAACAGCGCGCGTTGCCGATGGAAACGCTCCCTCGCGCGCGAGAGACAACGCGCTGCACGATCGTTCATCGGCTACCCCGTATATATAGGCACTGGATATTGCCCTGCAATGTAGTGCCGGTGGGAGAATTCTCTTGTGCGTAGTTGAACAATAAAGATTCGCAGCGTGCGCGTTAACTAAACGCGGTCTGCATCCTTCGCCCCTGCCCAGGTTTTACGTAAGTGGAGCTGAAATGCTCTTCCCTGCATGCTTCGCCCCTCCCTAGTTTCGTTGCTCGCGCTCGGCTCGCGCGGCGGACAGACTCGGTGCGGCGGCTGCGCGGACTGTCTCCGTCGGTGGGCGCCGCTAAGCGACAGCGTCCGATAAGCCAGGCGCGGAGGGCTTTTTGTGTTTTTTCAATGCCAGTCACGAACGCCCGATCCTGCCGTATACTACGCTGTCCTCTAGCCCTACCCTATCCTACTCTCGTCCATCGCCTAGCCTTCGCGTGTGCTTTGCATTCGTGAGAGTACCCTTTAGGTGCTGCCTCACGACGGAAATCAGATGAAGTAATTTTTTTTGTTCAGTTGTCTACAGATCCGTCGGGCGGCGTCTTGCATCCCTTGTGTTCACTATGTTGGCGGACACGCTGGCTCTCTAGGAGACGCAGTGTTTTGAGATATCGCGTCTCCGTTCGTGGCGCTATGCGTGCAACCAATGGGAAAGCGTGACTGTGATGCTGCTGCATGCACTGCGCTGTGAGGCATCGGCGGCATTGCTTGTAGCCACAAAAAAAAAAAAGGAACACGAAGGAACAACTCTGACAGACGTATGATGTTGGAGAGGGAAAGCGCGTCTGTCGTCTGTCGTATCTCCGTGGGAAAGCGCTTGGACGCAGGTGTGACGCAAGCAGCCCTACCCTACATGTGGCGTCGCATCACGACCACTCCCTGAACTGAGGCGGCCGACGGCTCCCATTGAGGAGCGAGCGTTTGCACTGGCATTGAAAAATATACAGGAGAAGTCGGAACCGTTCCGCGACAACGGCGCCTGATAATAACAAGCGAATATCCTAAATCTGAATCGAAGCCTTTTGCCGATGCCCGTATGTACGCCATTCGTACACTTTTCAAAGCTGTAATATAAATAAAAAAAACCTGTGCGTGCTTTTCAGTACTTAGTCTAAATGCGTACGCTTGTTACCGCCATCTGTAAGGAAACTGCTCTCATTTGCGTGTTTTATCTTTCTTCGAAAGAAACTATGTACATATGCACTGAGTGCCATTAATCAAAGATACAAAATGCTGACCACGTGTTTCAGTATGCAACGAGGGCTGTGCAAAAGCGTGATGACCTTTTAATGCTTACTCCTTGCTTACTAAGCGTTGTAAATGTGATACATGACGTGGGTTCTGTATTCTCGTGATTAGGAGCCCCATTTCTATCGCAAGTACAGTTTTAGATGCGAAGCATCTTATGCTCAGGGCTCTGTCCGTCCCTCCCCGTCCCCCGTCCCGCGTCCGGCCACTTTCATGAAGTAGGGAAGCACCCATTATGCGAACCAGAACACTGTAGTAATATGAAGGCCGTCAACCCTACCACAGTCATCAGTCATGGCCGAGAGCACAGAGAGGCTGCTTAGCAATGGCTAGGCAGGTGGTGTCTGTCGCCCAGGTTGACCCCGTTCCTTGATCTTGCTTGCATGTGTTTGGGTCCGTCCCCTCCTTCCCGCGTCCCACAGCGCATGCGCGTCCCCCCCCCTCTCTCTCCTACGGTCACCCCTTTTCTCTCCTCTAGGAATCCTCTACTCTACGGAGCGGCCCCCCGCGTCCCACAGCGCATGCGCGTCCCCTCCCCCTATCGTCTCCTACACTCACCCCCTTTCTCTACTCTAGGAATCGTCTACTCTACGGAGCGGCGCCCGCGTCCCACACCCCCACAGCGCATGCACGTCCCCCTCCCCCCTCTCTGTCCTCTCCTCTAGGAATCCTCTACGGAGCGGCGCGCACGACAGGTGGTGTGACAGCTGCATACTCCGCTGGGGGCGTCATGGTAGTTCCGCAGTGGAACACAACTTCCGCCCATATTCTGCGCTGCCACGCATCTTCGAACTGTTGTGTTTGCTTTAGTGATGAACGCGCATCTAAAAAAATTGGACTTGTGATTAGGCGCGTATTTCAATGTAGCTTATTTATTTGCTTACTTAAATAGTTTTACGCGCAAATTCATTGAACGCAAGCGTTTACAATTTTTGTGAATGCAGTGCGTGTGTTCGATTTATGAGTATATTTCATAAACACTGCAGACCTTCGTTTAACATTCCGCGGCGGAGTTACATTACTGTTGCTTATTGCAACCTGCACACGAGGGTGGACATTCAGAGTAGAGCTGTGCACGGGCCTAATTTTGAAGCCCGAGCCCGGCCCGGGCCCACTGACTGCGTCGAAGGCCCGCCCGAGCCCGACCTTAAAGGGCTGAGCCCGTCCGGCCCGGCCCGACGTACAAAAACACAAACCCGGGCCCGGTCCGGCCCGACCCTATGAAAGTTTGCTGCGGAGACAAGATATCACTTTTTTGATCATGGGGCATTTTATTCAACATATAAAAGTTAAACACATGCAAACGACACATGTTAGTGTGTATACATAGATTACAAGTTGTGTAAAAATAACAAGCTGTGTAGTGATTCGGACTTGAGGGAAGTGCCGCGCTCCTGCATCACATATCCCG
>JALIZH010014833.1:215000-226148 GCA_030522465.1 Rhipicephalus appendiculatus | reverse complement strand
CCTGAGCGGCTCTTCTATTATCTGTCGTCGTCGTCATCTATCTCTGCTTCCAGCTACCTTCAGCGTCGTTCTTGGTCATGACTATATATATATATATATATAATACGTAGATTATGAAGAGTCTGGCTTCGGTTGCCGTAGAACAAAATAGGAAAAATATATATACGCCTCTTAAAAAAACTGTTTATTAAGTGACGTTCGATCGGAGACCGATCTTCATCAAGACTTGAAGGTCTTGATGAAGATCGGTCTCCGATCGAAACGTCACCAATAAACAGTTTTTTAGAGGCGTATATATATATATACATGTGTGTGTGTGTGTGTGTGTGTGTGTGTGTGTGTGTGTGTGTGTGTGTGTGTGTGTGTGTGTGTGTGTGTGTGTGTGTGTGTGTGTGTGTGTGTGTGTGTGTGTGTGTGTGTGTGTGTGTGTGTGTGTGTGTGCGTGCGTGTGTGCGTGCGTGCGTGCGTGTGTGTGTGTGTGTGTGGATACAGATTGATTGATTGATTGATTGATTGATTGATTGATTGATTGATTGATTGATTGATTGATATTAAAAGGACACAAAGAAAGACAAATCAGAAGAAAATTTCCGAACCACCCGACCGGGGATTTTCACCAGAGACCCCTGGCTCTAGCGCGCTGCGTTAGGCAACTCTACCACGCGCCATGCATCCGCCGGCATAGTAGCGGCGAGCTGTTTGCATACATCATTTACTGCTGGCGGTACGCAGGTCTCGGAGGAGCTTGCGCGTGTTCTCTATCATGACACACTCGTACATTTTCTTTCCATTTGAAAACTGCCCTTGACACGCGCACGAAAGACTGACCCCTTTCTGTAGCAACTCGCGATGCGAAAAAATAAACAAAAGAAAACAAAGAACGCCAGACACATCTCGCGCGTCGGACGCCACTGCGTGGCAGGAGACGCAGAGGTGTCACTCGACGCGCTGCAATTTAAACGGAAAAGAAATATCTCAGAAAATCGGGTTCTGCATTGTCGACACTTGCAGCGCGCTGCTCAGACACAAAGACGTAGCAACTGTGGCAGTTGTTAGTTCACGCTTGTCCTGTGTATACCTGTGCGTTATTTTCGAGCGTCCTTCTTTGTGCTTCAGTGGCGCGCTGCAAGTTCCGAGTTGCTTGCCGTTCTTCGTGTGACATTCCAATTTCTTGCTAACGCATTCATTGCTTCACCCTTGCGGTGAAACTATGACTTTTTTCCTGCAAATAAGCAATGTCCAGTGTTCACAAAAAAAAAAAAAGAAAATTAAAAATTAAGAAGGATATGTACGTTGGTGCGTGTGTTTGTATGTGTGCGCGTGCATGTAGACATGAACAATGTAAGAACTTCGGAGTGAGGGAGTGATGGTATTTGACCGTCAATCCACACCACCCCCCTGGCTATGCCGCTTTGCCGTTGGTACTGCGTTTACACCCTTTGGAAGTTTATAAAGGTACGTTTTTGTTCGCATTACGCTGCAGTAGACAGCTTGCTCGAACACTGCGTCAAGAATCCACGAGCTGTTTACATTTTCCCTATAGACCAACATGCTTGAAACACTTGTTTTTTCCACTCGTATAGACGACTCTCTCGATTGTTCTTTTGTGGGGCTGCTGCGCGACAACTTGTAGCGAAGTCGTTCGCGTCCTTGAAATGGCCGGGCGAATAAGCGCAACGAATGCCCGGATGTTCGACGTAGATGCGTGTTCATGCCCATTGTTTCGGCCTGGCTCTCTAAGCGGACTTCGCTTTGTAGCCAACACATGCTTGCACTGTACGTATACACGCGATCTCACGATGGAAAAGCGTAGCCTGCTTGAGTTTCTAGGATAGCCATTCTGCGTTGCACTGGCCATCATAGAGCATGGCATAACTAACTCTAGAAAGTTTGTTACACATGCACTACGGTGACTGTCGTATAGTGATAGTGGATTTTATATGAAGAAAGACGCTTATTTCTGCAACCCATGGTGCAGCATCGTTAGGGGGAGGGAAAGTGAAAGAAGATAGTGAAATAAGGGGCCATGTTCTCGAGAAATTAGTACACCCACGACACCGAGCCCCAAGCCTGGGTATACTACCTCTCTCCCTATGGAAAAGCCGGCGTGGGCTCGGCGGCATTGGGAATCGACCCCATTGACCTCCTTCATTGAAGACGGGCCCTCTAACCACTTGACCGTCCGCTGCGGTTTTTAAATTCTGTCACCGATGTTTACGGATAGTGAGGACCGATAATTTTCTAACTTGAATTTGTGAGCTGTTTGGGAATCGAGATCGTTACATCCATACAGCACTGCTAGTGGTCTTTACTATTGCCATTTCAAAGTCTTAATGGTGGGCCTAGCTGCTTATGTGAAAACGCAGTGCGCCTGTTTTTAATCGCTTCGAGGAGATGTTGCCTTGCTAATGGAAGCGTTGAAAAGACTATGAGTTCCCTAACTTTTTTTTCATAATGGCTTCAAACTGTTCCAGCTCCTTCATATTCATTTTGCATACTTTTGCTTGCACTAGTTGCCATTAGCGGATTGCGGCCTTCAGAACTACACAAGTAATTTGAATAGTGCTAATTTAGTTTAGGTAGCTAAAGAATACTTTGAGCGCGTATATTTGTATCAGGTGGCGGAAAAAGAGAAAGAAACAAAGTAAGGTTGCTGTAGGAAATTAGGAAATTAATGTCAAACTTCTCTCTTCTCGAATTTTTCCTGAAATCTCTCCCCCCCCCCCCCCCCCCCCATGACATTATGAGTGCTCTCGCGCCTAATCCTGGGTACGCTCTAGCACAACAGATGTTTTCCCAAGCATGCTAAGTTAAGTCATTGGCTAGTTTGAGATTCTGTCTTGATGGCGCCCGTGACGGAAGCTCGTTAATGTCAATCATTCTAATGGTAAAGACAGCTTTTGCGAGTGTTTCGTCTCGCCATTTGCGGGGTTAGCGAGGTCTGTAATTATCTGCCGCATGGGCTAGTCCAGTCTTGAGGCTATAGGAGGTATTCACATGACGTCATCCGCAAGGGGCGCTAGCGCGGCAGTCGCCATACTCGTGGTCTCACGCGCGAACAACATCGTCGGACTACAACCAAAGTTCTCGGCAGCACGTGTTATGTTGATATTTTTCTAAGAAAACTGGCTTAGGGAGGTGCAGCGCCGCCAAACATCAGGCTGTCATACGCCGGATCGCTGAAGGACCACGGCTATGGTGGCGCACACGCTGACGCCGCCTTGCGGGAAGAGCTCAGTGAATATCTCCTATACGCAGAATTTTCTTGCTTTAGCCACGCTTTCTCTATTTTTTTAAGTTTTTGGAGTTCGTTTACCAAACTGGACAAATTTTGAGTCCACCTGTCTTCAAACAACCACAGACCGCAACCTACGTGTGATCAACTACAAACTACCTAAGACCAGAACAAATTATAGGACGCAATTAATGCTTGAAATACAAAATTCCTAGGCTCTTAAATGCAAACAGAGAGCTGTTGGACATAATAAAAGAATCGCCTTCTTTAAAAGTGTGTAAAAGACAAATCTGCAAATATAGTTAATTGTAAAAGTATTGAAAGTTTTTCGCGCTGTACCCAATATGCTAGTTGTTGTTGTTGCACATGTTGTGTTGTCAGTGCTAACGTCTGCAGGTTGAATAATGTTATATTGTTCCTTGTGCTACTTATGTTACTCACTCTACTGATGTTACTCATGTTGGATTGTTGTTTGTTACTCGATCATGTGTTTAGTGTGTACATTAGCTGTTGTTTTTTTATAGTTATGTTGCTTCGCCGAGCACTGATTGTACAGGGGTCGGGGCCTCAGTCAGGCGCATGCTAGCGCCTTTAGCCCTGATCCTTTTGGTTTTCTGTGAGAAAACTAACCAATGTGTGAACAAAAAACAAAAAAAAAACAGTGCAACACAGCTTGCTGGTACGATAACGCTGCTTCCCGGTCTGCGATATTACAGCACGCTGCAAAAAAAAAAAAAAAAGTCAACGCGAAGTCCATTGTTGCTACGACAGTTCAGCTCATCGGTAAGCGTCCAGATCAAACAGTGCTCAATGCCTCTCCAACAATGCTATCTTTGAGAAGTTTGTCACGGCCCATCGTGAACGTAAAGAAGTCTTCGAAAGCAGTAGATACGGCTTCCAAGTCAATGATCCGCGACCGCTTGTGTGCACGGCTCACCGGACGACCTATCTAGATCAAACATTGTTGAACCTTCCGCACAATGCTATTTTAGCACGGCTCACGACTTATCACAAACTTCGAGCTGCCTCTTGAGATGCTAAGAACGGCGTTCTGCGCCCGTTGAGCATTCATATTTCTGCCGCCCTACATATACCCGTGGCAAATGGTTGATGTTATGACCGGATATTACGAATGTTTGCGGCAAATTCGTCATTTATAACGTTGATCCCGACTCGGCGGTGTTTGTCACGGAGATAACATTGCCTCCTGGGACTAAAAATGGCGCTCTCGTCATTGTATCATAATCAGAGATCTATAATCACTTGCTTTTCATTATTTCCATGTCATTTTTGAATAGTGAGTATTAGTGTTATATTATGTATTGATCGTATTGTTATTGTTGATCAAGCTTGTTCATTATTTCTCACACATATGCGCATAATTTTGCTGCATTTTTTGTAATTACCCCATTCATATAGCCATAGGAGGTCCCCCCTGTCAGCTTTTCTGAAACTTTGGGACCTCCTGCTTTAATATGCTAACCATGTAATTCAACTTAAATAAACTTGACTTGACCTGAAAATAAGATGATGTCATTTGGCTGTGGAAATGGGGGGCAACTTGAAGGTATGCGCTATATTTGGGCTCGTGAGGGCACAAGCGCTTCCCGCGTTAAAAATCATATTGTGCGCGACTGTAATTCAGTATACCCAGACGGCGTCTGAAGCCGATCATAAAAACGCGAAAACGTGAAAGCGAGGTAGCTTGCTCGTATCTGCACGACGCGGGAATGTTAACCCTCGTCTTGGAGGCAACATCATGCACAGTGAGCGCTTTCCGCGCGTAGAAACAAAGCTGCGTCGGCGCAGCGCACCTGTGCTGGTGTTTCGAGCATGAGAAACTTCCGTGAACTTTTTTACGATAAAGTCTCGCTGCGTTGAGCAGAAACGAGATCGAGGACGAAACGCTACGCTAAATGTTATAGCGGTGTCGTGTGAGTTCAACGAACGCTCCGCAGAAGCTCGTAAAACAATGGCGACGACATTTTCGAAATACGTGAGAGAGCTGCGTTCGCTGCAGCTCAGCGTTGTGCATGGTAATAAATATAGTTGTCTCGGGTACGCTTCGCGAGCCGTTCGTAGAAATCGCTCTACATTAGGCATAGCCATGGGCATGGCGCATGAGTGACAAGATTCAGCTTCGAAAGTATTCACCCATGAGCCCAGGTAGACACCCAAGAAAATCCATTATCCATGGAGCGGTCGTAAAGATATATGCTCCTTTAACATGTTGTGCACCCTGTCATCTAATAAAAAGCTCGAAGGACTAAATAAGTGAAGGTGTTGCTATTGCTGTGTCCTGCAAGTATTTTTATTTTCTAATTCGGATGCTTGCGCAGCAAAATAAATCATTATACGGGCGTGCAAATTTGGGTTAAATCTGGCATATGAAGCCAAGAGTTTTAGACCGGTAGTTTCGTGGTATATGATGGACAAACAATTTTCACGTAGCGTCGCCAGGCCTCGTTGATGCCTGGTCCGGTCCATGAGATCCTTCTGATTACGACGCACGGTGGCCAATACATTGACAGCTACATTAAAACACGCCCTGTTCATCGCGACAGGACGTGTTTCTTTTGCTGTCCCATTAGACTCTTTACAGGAAAAACAGATTTTTGCCGGCATCTATATACCGCTGACACGCTACTCTGTGAAGGGATGGGGAATTGGATTAAAATGGTTCCAGAAGAGAGGGAAGAGTCCCATTGAGACATATGCACTAAACCGAGTGCGTTTTTCAGGATTACGGTATATATATACCAAGCTAAACGTTCACTCGACCAACTCAAAATTACGATGTATCAGAAAGAAAAAAAAAGAAAATCACACACATCTCCCCTAAAGGGAACCTTGAGTAGTAATGCGAAGCAGCCAATGTCTTTTATTCATCATCGTATATGACTTTAAGCTCCGGAGACCGTTTTCCCTTGAGTATAACGGCTTTGTGGTCTGTAAAGTGTAAAGTTAAGGGATCGTGCAGCAACGGTCGTAGCTTGAAGTTTGAGAAGGCGATGTCTATGCACGTTCGCCTGATGGTAGTATGATGTTTGTAATCGTACGAAATGCACCGGAGAGCGTAACGGGACACCATGTGGGCGCTCCGCGTACTAGCGGCTACGGCGCTCAACGATGGGGGGGGACAGGCCTCGTTCATAAGCCGCTTCGCATCTAAAAGAAAACTGCTGAAGTGTGACATTTCACTCCTGCTCCCCTCCCACCGCACACTTCAAAGGGAAGCGCCAATCAACTATTCCACCCCACCATCGACCACCGTGAAGCGGAAATTCGCTTACGAAACAATACCGCGACCGAACACACGTTGTTCGTGCTTTCCCGCAGTTTGCAGGCACCTTGCCAGGATGCATGTCGCGTAAAGCAACGTGAGCGCAACGGTGCTTCGTCATCATGAATGATTTTTCTCCTTTGCAGGCAATCCCGGCTCGATCGAGTTCTACGCCGAGTTCATGCGCGAGATCTTCGAGGGTCTCAAGGGCAGGGTCGTCGTCTGGGGAGTCTCGCACGCCGGTCACGTGGCCCCGCCCAAGCCCATGCAGATACCCAACGTCGAAGGTCAGCGGTATAGTCTCGCTGGTCAAAGTAATGAACTCGAACTCTAGTCGGTGTATGTATGGCGAATATAGCAAACCAGAAGAGATGATTCAAACTGGCACAGGACTATTTGTTGCTTTTTCCAGCTTTTATCCCAGTTCGCACTGTTTGCCGTAACCAATCTCGAAAGATTCGAACGCTCATAAACGTAATGGTATGAATTATGTTTTTGATTGACATCATGCGACTATATCCAGCGTTGTTGGCGTGCGTGGAAGGGGCAAAGGGAGGGATGAAACAACGGGTAATCGCAGATAACTGTAAAGAGCTTTTCGAAGTTATATAGTGCTGCGCAAAATTCAGGTGTGACGTTGCGTGCACCGATCTCGCTACAAATGATTGGCCCTCAGGCACCGTTCACTGTACATTGGAAACGAAGTTGACGCTGTAGGTTCAGTAGGGATCGCGACAGGGCTTGACTACCTTAATCCGTAGTTATATCCCTTTGTAACCCAGTGTCCACATATGTAGACAAAACATATTAGCGAAGTCCGATCAAACTAGCCAACACCTTGCCTTAAAATCTATTTGAAATGTTGGCATTACTCCAGCATAGTACAGTAGCGTAGCCAGAAATTCGTTTTCGGGGGAGAGGGGAGGCAGGGGGGTTCAACCATACTTTATGTCTGTTCGTGCGGGTGTTTGTATGCGCGCGTGCGAAATTGAAAGAATTCGAGGGGGGGGGGGGGGGCATTGCTACGCCAGTGATAGGGTAATGCCAACATTCATAATCGATTTGAAGGCAAGGCATTGGCTAGCTTAATGAAACATCGCTAACACGTTATGTCCACATATGCGGAAGGTGTGCTAAAGGCATATCGACAACAACGTTCCACGTCGTCTATTTCGTGTTGGTGGTCGCGGCGCCTTCTGATGAGAAATGACAGGATTATAACGCGCCGTATTTTTAAGCTGATGCGAAATCCATTTCGGAGAACTACCATGAGAGAATGCACGCAGCCAGTGTACACCAGCCCTTGATTTTATTGTTGCAGCCTCGTTATATTGAGAAGTTTTAGCTCTGGCCAGACGTCCTCGTCAGAGTAAAGGGAAACTGGAGACTGAAGAATAACAGGTTGATCCGCATAACGACGCTCTTGAAATAATGGCCTCATTAAACAGAAATGTGATCCCTCTTTTAATGAGAGCATACCTGCATGGTAAAGTCGAAAAAAAAATCTGGAAAGCTGAAGACGAGCGGTTACAGCCATTAGTTCCCTCGGCGGCTACTGTGGATTCCAGCAGCACTTTCACTTACTATTATTGGTGACCATGTATTGGGTTGCATTACAAGGGAACCGAGATATTTTGGTTTGGAACGTTCTGTTAACTTTTCCCGCGAGAGAAGAACCTTATAACCCTGAGAAAGTTCGCTTATAAATTGATGAAGTCAAACTGATTTACCGCGGTGGTGTTTAAGTGCGAAATCAAAATACAGCTGTGCGTAATTTTTTTTTTCTGTAATAATCAAACAATCTCCAGCCAAATGAAAGAAAGTAGTAGTTTGAAATTAAGCATTACTATCCGATCATCTTGTTTGCTATAGTTGCTTATCTTGATGGTACTTTCAGGTCCTTGAACGTCACTGATATATGTTGTAAAAAAAAAAAAAAGTGACGTTGTGATCACCGACGCTCACAGAATTTTTAGTGACGCAACTAAATATTTCACGAAGACTTGTGTAAACTTCGAAGCAGGTCGAGTATGATAAGATAATGTAAGTTTGCGACCCCTCAATTCTGACTAGTCATTCTGCATTATATCGAAAATGTAACGCTTGCTACAATGCTGTAGTCGTTCCGCGTTACACCGTTCAAAGCCGACAGACTCATTGCATTGCACATGGCTGTGTTAAGGTTGTCAATTATTTTGTAATCAACCAGTGACAGAAACTTGCGTAACAGAGACGACAAAATACAAACTGTACGTCTACAGCAACATGCTCGTTTTTTATATCTTTTTCTAATTGGTGTCAGTAAAGCGAACTTTCTTAGTCCCGGAGCATTTTCATGAAACTGAAACAGTGCAATATCCGCTTCATTTTGAGGAAGCAAATTGCACATTATTTCTGCGGTGACTTACTGTGAATTTAATGACCCATACGTATTCGCACTATATGTATACGCATAAAAAGAGCACGTGGCTTCTAGCGTGAAACATTTCGGCGAAATCTACAAATAGTTCAGTTTTCAGGTTCACAAATAGAGGAAATTGTGACTGGCTTAATTCAGAGTTCTAAACGCGCGCTTGCGGGACTATTCCACGCTTTAAAGCGGGCTACACGTCGCAGTTATATTATGTGATTGAGCGCAACAGTCGTTCATACTCGGCTTTATTTTCTTGTTGTTCTTTTTTTTTTTTTTTTTTTTTTTTTTTTTTTTTTTTTTTTTTTGTTCGCGTGTGAATGCATTCATTTTGATAAGTGTGCGTTTCCTCAAGAAATTAGATTATTGTGAGCGTAACGGAGCCCTTCCTGCCTCTCAAGCCTTCCGTGTCGTTCCAGTTCCCGCTATTTAAAATGGCCGCGAGCTTCGATGGTTGCATAACTGCACGAAGTGCGTCCCGCATATAGTACAAGGCAAGCTCGTTCGCGCGTCGTCACGTTACGGCGATGAGCGAGCGTATACGTGATGTCACGTTTAGCAGCGTGTCTACCGTGTCTACAACACCGACGCCGTCGTTGCGTGGGTCCTTCGATTACGAAACCACAAAACAGTCGGCAACGGGCGATCGATTCCGTTCGCAGCTCTCGTGCCGCGCTCCAGCACGCGGGCTACGCGTGGCAGACGTTAATTCATCCCGCTGTTGGCCTTGACTGCGCACTGTGTCGTGTAGAGTACGCGACGAACGAGGTCTGTTCTACAACTATAGCGTCGCGCGTACGGGATGATGGAGTGGGGCACTTGCTGCGCTGACTCCCGATCCGGCTCGATCCGCCTTCACCCGGCGCGGTGAAGACGGCCGCGCGTCGCTGTGGTAGAACAGCATGCACGGGTTACGGCGACGAAGCTGCCTGTCTGCCTGCCGAGTCGGCAACGAACATAACGCTCTTCTGAGCCTGCACTTTCTATGGAGCCCATTTCACGCTCGAGAAATTAGACCGGCCTCAAGCCGCAACACCTGCCTCGCTCAAACGGCGGCTCTGGAACGATGCGACGGTAACCGCCTGCGCATTCGCCACAACCACTGTGTGAGAATGTATACACCTGGCCACTAATGAAGAGTTGCTCTCGACGCAGTCTAAAGAGAGGGAGAGGGGTAGGGAGGTAGAGGAAAGATAGAAATAAATAAAAAAAAACTGTAAACGAAGAGCCGTAAAGACAAAGAACAACTTTCTTCGTGAGATAGAAGAAGAAGAAGCAGAAAGAAGAGACCGCAAATGGTTAGCCGGCACGCCACTGATGAAAACAAAGGAGCTTAGGTATAAAAAAAAAGAGCAGTCTGGAAGTGTGGCGCAGTTGGCGCACAGCTGATGGATTCAATGTGTGGCATTTTGATATAATCGTAAGAAAATAGAACACAGCCTTGAGCCCTTTCTGCCTTTTTGATTGTAACTGAGGGTACACAATGCGTAATATGATACGGGTAAAATAATCGTAGGTAAATCGAAGACAGTCTGGAGCCCTCCCTACCTGAAGCTATTTGACATTGTGCCACACTACCTCGTTTAGCTTATATAAACGCTGGTGAATCAGGCAGAGAGAGTGGCTGAGTCAGCCTGAAGGCAGGGGGTATGTTGACTCAGCCAGCTCCGACAGGCACGGCGTATGAGAACGCTGTCGGCTCTGGCTGACGGTGTGCGGGAACTGTTTGCTGGGAAGCTTTGGTCGGAGGCATTTTCTGGTCTTTTCAGGCGTTCTCGCGCCGCTGAGATCTCAGCCATCCGGAACGAAGTTCGTATAAACGAGGTAATCGGGCTGTGTCTTAGAGCTGTGCACGGGCCGAATTTTCGAGCCCGAGTCCGGCCCGGGCCCGCTGGCTGCGTCGAAGGCCCGCCCGAGCCCGACACTAGAGCGTTGTGAGCCCGGCCGGCCCGGCCCGACGTACAAAAACAAAAGCCCGGGCCCGGCCCGATCCGGCCTGACATTATGAAGGTTTGTTGAGGAGACAAGGCGCCGTTTTCTGAAAATGTGGCATTTTATTCAACGTATCAAAGTGAAACATGAGCCAATGACATGTGTCAGTCACTATATGCAACGATTACAAGTTGTCGTGTAAAAATAAGCTGTCTAATGATTCGGGCTTCAGTGAAGTGCGGCGCTCCTGCGTCGCATAGCCCAACTGAAGGTCCGCTCGCTGCTCGC